>CM042247.1:43790342-43827436 GCA_023566225.1 Romanogobio albipinnatus | reverse complement strand
TAATATTTTTTTTTGCAATTTTCTGATCCATTTCCTGTCCTCTCTTGTACACAGGTGTTTGCCTGGGGCTACAACAACTCCGGGCAGGTGGGCTCTGGATCCACGGCCAACCAGCCCACCCCACGCAGGGTCAGCAGCTGCCTGCAGAACAAGGTGGTGGTCAACATCGCCTGCGGACAGCTCTGCTCCATGGCCGTCCTGGACAATGGAGAGGCGAGTTTAAATTAATGACAGGTTTAATCAATACGTACAGATGACAATCGATTGAAAAAATAATAAATCCAAAGAAATTTATTCACAAGCAGTGTTGAGGGTAACGCATTACAATTGGCACGAGTTATGTAATCAGATTACTTTATGTACCTAGTAAAGTAACTCATTACTTTACTTTCAAATTTACAACAACATATGAGTTGCTTTTACAAATAAGTAGCGCAAGTTTTCCCATGTATTGACTGACAGCTCTCCTGTCATGTTGAGAGGAATTATGAGTAAGTGCAGAGGCATTGTGTGCTCTGTGTGTGAACATGATGATTATTGTAGCTCTAGACTAAATGTGAACATGCATTTACTCATCTCACTTGCACAAAATTCAGTATTCCTCAAAATGAATAAAAACAGTGAAATGCAAACTCAGAATATTACGCAAACCTGCAATAATTGAATGTCAAATAACACAAATACTGTATACTTTGTCTTTAAACAGGGTCCCCGCGGGATATTAAAAAGTCTTAAATGTCTTTAAATTCAAAATCAAAATTTTAAGGCCTTAAAAGTCTTAAATTCGCTGAAGTATTGAGTTCTAGGTCTTAAATAATTTTAAACGGGTCTTAATTTTCCTAAGTCCATGTAACGCTACTCCATTGCTCATTGAAATGCTCCCGCAATGTTTTAGAGAGAGAGAGAGAGAGAGAGAGAGAGAGAGTGTGTGTGTGTGTGTGTGTGTTGTTAGTTCGTTTTTTCGCTAGTGAGAGACCAACATGCATCTTATATAGCAGCCAATCAGCTTTCATGTTATTGGCGCGAGGCTCTTTCTGATTGTACCACAGACGCATCAAACGGATTTTATTCTTCAGCTTCAGTTCTCCAGTTCTTCCAGTTCACGCGATCGTGATAGCAAAGGCGAATCTTTCTCACCTGCCATCTCGTATAATGACCAAATAAAAGTTTGATATGCCCGATAGCACTAAACAAAGAGTTTAAAAAGCGGTGAAAACCCCGAACTCATTCGCTACTGACACACGGACTGATGTCAGACTGGCCGCGGATTCTGCAGGCGTTTGCCGCCGGTCAGCGCTCGCGCGAGTGAACCGAATCTAGGCATATTCATACATATCCATATCTATGGGCTCATCATTACTGTAGGTCTTAAAGTGAAAGCAACCCAATATAGCCGAGCCTATACCCCCTCCTGCCTGTGTCGTTAGTATTAATCAAACAACAACAACGGGGAAAAACAAACAGTAGCCCTAAACTTAAAGCACTGTTTGTATCTGTATATTTAAGTTGTATTTATTTGTCCTATTGTCAAACAAGATTCATGCATTTTGTTTGTTTTATTGCCATGTGTGACTATTGTGCATCTAATATAATGATATGGTAAATGTGGCATCCTAATTATGAAAAAAAAAAAAGAAACATGCACATTTCTGAAAATGACCATCACAAAATCAGTAATTTTGATCTCACAAAAAATGTATATACATACACACACACTACCGGTCAAAAGTTTGAGAACGGTTCGATTTTTAAAATGTTTTTTAAAGAAGTCTCTCCTGCTCACCGAGGCTGCATTTATTTGATCCAAAATACAGCAAAGACAGTATTATTGTGAATATGTTTTTTTATTTTTTTATTTAAAATAACTATATTTCAATATATATCTTAAATAGAATTTATTTCTGTGATTCAAAGCTGAATTTTCAGCATCATTGCTCCAGACTTTAGAGTCACATAATCCTTCAGAAATCTTTTTTTTTTTTTTTTACTATTTTTTATCCATCAAAGAATCCAAAAAAAATGTTTTACACAACTGTGTTCAACACTGATAATAAACATAAATGTTTGTTGATCATCAGATCCTCATATGAGAATGATTAGTGATTTAGTGAAGGATCATGTGACACTGAAGACTGGAGTAATGATGTTAAATTCAGCTTTTTATTCCTTCACAGGAATAAATGACACTTTACTATATATTCACATAGAAAACAGTCACAACAGAACTGTCACAATATTACAGCTTTTTGTATTTTTAATAACATAAATGCAGCATTGGTGAGCAGAATGTAAAAACATTTAAAAATCTTACCGTTCTCAGACTTTAGACCGGTAGTGTGTTTGTATATTAATCCTGGTGGGATTGAGCCATGAGGAAGTGCAAGATTACTAATACTTTGTTCAATTTGAATAAATTAATTTGCTTTGCAAGTAATTTTGTGATTCTGCATTTCCTTTTGTACGTTTTTTTTTTTTAAATTGCGTGATATAGGTCTTAAATTTAATTCTTAATGGTCTTGAAAAGGTCTTAAAAAGTCTTAAATTTGACTTGGTGAAACCTGCAGATACCCTGTTTAAAGGGGTCATAACACACACGGAACCGCGCTACTCGTTTGAGCTGCGCTGTGTGGACCGTTTATACCAATACATAGTCAATACATGAGAAAACAGCACAAGCTCATACACGGGCCGATCTCGTGACACCAATACATACAATATGGGAGATCCAGTGAGAAAGAGTTTGAATTCACCACAGAATTAATAACATCGCTACTGTGAGATCTAGTGGAAGCGTTCGGCACAGAATTCTCTGCTATAAACCACAGATATCAGATCAAACAGCGCTGACGTGGAGACAAGGAGAAACATTGAGCCATAAACGAAGATAATTTCTCAGTTTCAGTCCACAAATCACCAACATTCACCATGGATTTACTGTTGTGACACCACATGGTATTGTGGAAGAAATAGTCAAATGCTTTTTTTTATGTCATTATTCATCTCAGGGTTCGTACAACCTTTTGAGATTGAAATTCAAGCACTTTAAGGGTTTTCAAGAGCTTCACACTTTTTCCAGCACTTCAAATTATCCAATTTTAATGTTATTTTTAATGTGATGATTTGTAAAACTGAAAGTTTAAAGGTGTAGACCACGTTGTGGCAAACAAGCACTTTTATAAAAAAAATAAATAAAAAAAAGACGACATGAAATTACCACTATAGATTAGATTCAACTTTATTGTCATTACACAAGTCAGTGTTGTAGTCGAGTCACCAACTGTCGAGTCCGAGTCGAGTCTCGAGTCCCAGTGTTCCGAGTCCGAGTCCAAGTCCGAGTCGCCAAAGAAGAGTCCGAGTCGAGTCACCATTACCTGAGTTCGAGTCCGAGTCGAGTCTCGAGTCCCGTGTTCGAGTCGAGTCTTGAGCCCCCAGTGCCTACATGTCTCCACTCTGGCACCTTTAAAGAGCTGATCAAATTTATAAAAGAGGTTCTACATTAAACAAAAATGACACCACTGTCACGAATGCAAAGGGAGTTTATTTACTGATTTGACAGGACACTGACACACACACAGACAGGACACCGCCACACACACACACACACACACAGGACATTGACATACAGCGCGTTCTCTTGTGTCTTGTCGGTTGGAAGCATTTATACGAATAGGAGCGTTTTCATGTAACGCTGGGCAAAAATTGATATAAAAACGGATGCTGAAAATGCGTTAAACTGAAAAAATTAATCGCCAGCGTTAACGCGTTGATTTGCCCAGCCCTAGTATTTAAATATCTGAAATCTAAAATAAACATAAACGGGATTAAGCGCTGAGGGCGTCCGTCTTTGGCTCAGCGCCAGCCATTGCAGAAAGCACAGTTTGAATCTGGCAGTCACGTCACTGTACATTCGCTTCACTGTACATCGTCGACGTCTGATGCCAAATAGGCAGACATCGCCCAACCCTAGCTTCCTCTGTTTATCATCATATATGCATTAGGCAATAATAGTTTTTTTTTAAGCTAATGTTAGCCAATGGAAAGCATTTTACTTACTTTTCTGGGTGCATCCGTGACAGGTGTCTGTTAAAGTTGGAAGTTGTCCCAGTCTTTTCTTCAATTGTGCGTTTACACACACAACATTTAGCGCTGCTCTTTCCAGCATAAGATTCAAAATCCGTGTAGGCGAACTTCACGATCCGGGGCACATATTTCTGCATTTTCCAAAATTTAGCCCGCGAATAAAGCACGAGAATTAATGCGGCGTAAAGTGAGTGACGTCAGTCAGTGAGTGTGTGGTCAAGCAAAGAGAGCGAGCGGTGTCTGTGAGGGAAAAAATAGATCACGGCCGGTCTTGGAGCCAGAGACAGGAAAAGTGTAACATGTTATATACAATTTGTATAACCTATTTAGTCAGAAACAACGTAATTCATTTGATGAATGCTCAAATCCGATTTTATATATCCTGGACCTCGAGACTCGAGTCCAAGTACGAGTCATCAGTCCGCGAGTCCAAGTCGAGTCACGAGTCCAGAGAACGGAGTCTCGAGTCGGACTCGAGTCCAAAGAATAAGGACTCGAGTCGGACTCGAGTCCGAGTCCAGGACTCGAGTACTCCAACACTGACACAAGTACAAGTACAAGGCAACGAAATGCAGTTTAGGTCTAACCAGAAGTGCAATAGCAGCAAGTGCAGGATATATACAATGGTTGCGTAAGTGCAGGGCATAAAAATGTACTGAATATATATATAAATATGTATAAGTAGAGAGATGGTTATTACTATAAACAGAACTGTAGTTACAGATGAATATATACAGTGAATAAATATAAATATACAGATGGCTATTACTATAAACAGAATGTAAACAGAATTTACAGGTGAATATGTACTATGAATATAATATACAGATGGCTATTACTTTGAACAGAATTTTACAGATAGAGGTATACAATAATATGTTAGGCAAGATGAGGAATATAGCAGTGGATTAAGGTAGTGCAATAAATTATGGACAGAGCTATCCGAAAGAAAGTGTAAAAGTGCAGTGGAAAGTGGTTGCATATTACAGTTAGAAGTACGGTGCAAAATGCAAATGTAAACATGGTTACTGTAAATACATTCGGCAGTGCAAATGAGCATAATTCAGTTAAGATATGGTGGTGCAAAATGCATAAGTAAACAGTTGTTATTGTAATAAACAGTCGGTAGTGCAAATAACAAAGTGAATGTAGGTGTGAGGTAGGAGAGTTTGCAGTTTATGAGGGAAGTGGATCAACGGTGGTTTGAGTTCAGTAAAGAGACAGCTCTGGGGAAAAAACTGTTCTTTAGTCTGCTGGTCCTGGTCCGGAGGATCCTGAAACGCCTGCCGGAGGGCAGGAGAGAAAACAGTCTGTGGGCTGGCTGAGAGGAGTCCTTGAGGATGCTGCGAGCTCGATGCAGACAGCGTTTCTTCTGGATGTGCTCGATGGCAGGTAGTGGAGTCCCTGTGATGCGCTGGGCAGTTTTCACCACCCGCTGCAGTGCCTTGCGCTCCGCAACAGAGCAGCTCCCATACCATACTGCCACACAGTTGGTCAGGATGCTTTCTATTGCGCAGCGGTAGAAGTTCACCAGGATAGCCGAGGAGAGCTGAGACGAGAGAATTTATATTACTGAGACGAGAGAATTATGCATTTTATTTCTAGAAAAAATACTCGTCATTTTTAGCGTCATCTGAGGATTTTTTGGCCAGAGGCTAAAAGCTACAGTCAGTAGAGGGAGCTGTTCCGCATGTTATCAACCCGCCCACAGGGGAGAGATCTCACACACAGAATGTAAATGCGCTCGGCCTCGGGCATTCATAACCGGAGCGGTGCAGAGCAAAGTGTGTGTTTCAACTTTTCAATTAATTTCTATGAAAGTTTAGCTTCCATATGCGATCTGAAAACACGCCAGACTGGACACGCGCTGAGAATGACTCTCGCGCTTACCTCAGCTCTGCTCAGATCTTACTTCGCTCTCGTGCTGAATAAAAATCTGACTCCTGCTGTGTTTGTCCTGTGACTTTCGTTCGGCTCACTCACACTTTATTGAAAAGACATGTTCAGTTTTTAATTGTAGTGTTTATTCTCTAACTGAACAAAATCATTGTATTATTATGAAGATCAAAACGACGTTGGGGGCGATGTAGGGAGTGGCCTCGTAGGGCAGCGAAGCAAGTGCATTCTGGGAGTTGTTGTCTTTCATCCACATGAGACAAAAATACATTTTCTCTCTCCCTCAGTCTAAATGGTACCAAATTCAAAAATAATCCCCCCCCCCCCCCATTTTATCTCTTTTAATTAACCAATGTCCATGCTGCTGATCTTTGATCCAATTCAACCATATTAATAAGCAAAACATCACATTTGTGTGTTTTTCTTTCTTTTCTTTCTTTCTTTATTGCTGAAGTAAGAGTGTTAAATGTTCTTCTGCTTCCTATTCTTCTGTGATCCAGAATGGCAGCACAGCTGAAACCCCATTTCCAGGAAGGTTGAAGCATTTGGTAAAATGCAATCAAATCAATAATTTGTCATTTGTTCATTCTCTTGAACCTTTATTTAACTGACAAAATGTTTTCACTGGCCAAATTAATTGTATTTCGTAAATATAAACACATTTTGATGGTTGTGTTGGAAACTCCTTTCCTCGTTGAAGCAGAGACCAGGAGACTTGGATATATCTTCAGCAGGATTCTTTATTGAGAACTTGCACTGTGTTTCAGCTGTGGTCATCAAGTCTGACTAAAACACTGTTTTCACTGTAATTTATCTACAATTTAGGGGGAGGGATACACACAGTAGAGGCGGAGACAATGTAAACAAAGCAATGAAATGTGTCCAGGTAAAGGGACACATCCCAGACATTACAGTGTCACCAGTCCTAATCCAATCAGCATAACATTGTCATTCAAATGCATAGATGCAAATCCAGTCACTCTGACAGTATTGCTCATACCTTCACATTATCAGTGACAAAAGCACAACTGTGCTCTGAGCTTGTCATGCTAAATGGTCAGGAAGTGCATAAAGACAAAAGACTAATGTCTCAAACACATGGGCTGATTAACTTAATCTTCTTAGAATGTCGTCAATCTATACCTCAAACTGTAAAACACTATGTACATAACGTTTTCAGTTCATATACTATTACATTGAAACCTTGATATAACAATTTATAAATTTGTAATCCCACCGTTGCAACACACTCAATAAACGTTGGGATGGAGGCAAAATAAAAATATTATAGAATATCCTAGTTAAATCGTTTTGAAACCATCCACAATAAGCAGTTGAACTGGTAATGGGTGAGAGTATCGTGTTTGGGTGTAAATGGAGCATCCACCACCTTTGCAGATTGGTTATGGCTCAACACTTGTGCATAAATACGTTTTTTTTTTTTTTTTTTTTTGTATTTTACAAAATGTCCCAACTTTTCTGAAATAGGGTTGTACTGTACAGGCATGAACTTGCGTTTCCTTCAGCCCGAGGCTTATTCATTTCACTTTTGCTGTGAAAGGGCCTTTACACCTGCCAAAAATAGAGCTTTTTTATTAAAGCTGTTATTAAAATACAAACAAGCAAGCCCAAACCAGGTGAGGAAAAAGGAACTCAAAAGTAGCAAAACGCATTACTTTCCATAAAAATAACTAACCCAATTAGTTACTTTTTTAGGGAGAAATGCATTTTTGTAACACATTACTTTTAAAAGTAACTTTACCTAACAATGTTAAGTAAAACCATGTACTTCTGTTTGTTGGATTAGTCGCCACATGAAGAAAATAAAATTCCTTCCGTCTGTGACGTGGGGCATGAATAATTGTTTGATTTGTTTTTGTTTTTTTAAATAATTAGAGTAAAGTAATGTGAGCATGCAGTCAGAACATGTTGGCATGCTGTCAGGACATGTCATTTAGTTCAGTTACAGTTTTGATATGTGGCAAACGGTGATTGTTGTCAACGGTCTCAGCTGTCAGCCAGAAGGCTCATTTCTGTGCCTGATTATATCTTAAAAACACATACCACGAGAAACCGTGAGAACTGTAAGTAGTTACAGCCTTTTTAGGTTTACACATGTATTTGCCACATTCATATATAGTTTTTGGATTCAGTAATATGGTGGCGTTTAATTTTTTAAAGGTCCCATGAAATTATCATTTTACCATTAATATGAGTTCCCCTAGCCTGTATATGGTCCCCAAGTGGCTAGAAATTTTGATAGGTGTAAACCGAGTAAACCAAAACTTTGAGAAAATGAGAGCTCAGACGAGCCGATCTGGAATCTTCCCTATATGTCGACATACGGGGAAAGGTTAAGGTTGCTTTGCCCGCCCAGAGAATTAGGAGAAAATGGATTCCGTTTGTCAGTCGCGATGTGGCACAGGCTTTACAAACAGACTTTTACCATATCGATTCGACAGCACCGCCACAAACGGTGAGTAACAGTGTTCATTAATGCCTGATCTGTGATCAGTGATTTCTGATGCTAATCATTCAAGTTCACACAGACTTTCTTTCTAGATCATTTAATGCTGTCAGTCCCGCCGCTGGCCGTCTTAATGCCCTAAGCGTAATGCATCAGTGAATCAAGCCAGTGACTAAAACAATCAACGTCACATCGTTTCTCTTAGTAGCATGAAACAAATCTGTTATTTCAATTGTGTTTAGACGCTAGATTAGCGATCAAAGAACACTCTCTTTATAATGTTCAGAGCTGTCAATCACACGTCGCGAGTGTATCTGCACACTTGCCCAAACTCCTGTTATAATGAATGACGCTGTTATGCTGCACAAAGCTCTTACTGTATTCATGTCGATGTCGTGTTTGCTGGTGAGATCAATGACGAGAACACTTCATTCACGCGATCAACAGACTGCATGTGTACTCAATGCTCATCACTGCAGCCTTTCATGTGATATAGGTCATAAAATAATGCTATAAACAACACTTTGACGAGTCGTTCATCTCGACGGCTGTAATGGTAAAAACGTAGTAAAAGTATTCGAGAGGGGTTCCACATGTTACAAAGTTCGTAGAATAAGGAGGAAGAAGACAGGGTCGGCGAGACGGGGACTCGTGTTTATTCAAAACTCTCAGATATAAACAAAATAAACTTGCGCTCTCAACAACTCGGTACAATAAAACTTTCTCAGCTATCTTTCTCCAGCTCTAAGGTCTCTCTTGGCCACATGCAGTCCGTCTCTCTCTCTGTGAGCAGCGCTTGCAGACCTCGCTACACCACGCCCCCTCCGCCACATAATCAAATACTCATTTCAAATGCAAAGATGTCAGCCAATCACAGCAGTGGGCGTTTTCACTGAAGTCTCACATCAGACACGCCCCTTGAAACAGAGCATTCAAGCCAGAGGGCTAATATCAGTAAAGAAAAAAATGCCTTTTATTTCTGAATGTTGTCATTTTTTGATGTAAAAACCATACTAACAATATAAGTACACATCAGGAAACATTATAAAATAATATAAACAATCCATGCCATGGGACCCTGTGTTGTGTTTAATACCCAATGTTGAGAGTTTTTCTCATTAGAAAGTTGAACTTTTTCATGTTTTCATAGTAATATGTTGTTGCTGTGCTTTACATGCTGTAATCAGCACTGGGTTTAACTCGAGGCTTTGTGTTGACAGACGTATGGCTGGGGTTATAACTGCAATGGACAGCTCGGTTTGGGCAACAATGGCAACCAGCAAACCCCCTGCCGGATCGCTGCCTTACAGGGAATCAACATCGTACAGGTGACAAACAAAGACTTCTGGGTATTAATCAGTGGGATATGGTGGTTTTCTGAAATGAGGAGTCTTTCATGAGAGAAACTTTAGCTTTTACTTTGCAATGGACAAGCAAACAATGCTATAATTATTTATATTCTATGCTAACAATAACATACATTTTATGCAAGTCCCAATTTTATGCATATAAAATTGTTTGCATTGATTCAAAATAATAACTGTTAAATATAGTAAAATGCAGTGTTGTTTTAGTATTATTTATATGCTATTACATATATTTGTTAATATTTTGATTTAGCTTTTCAGTTATCATTTTAACTTTAGTCATTTTATGTGCTTTTGTCAATTTGCCTATTTAGCTTTACTTTATATTTAATTCAGTTTTAGCTTTATTAACTTTAGTACTTAAGTACAACTTAAACTAATTTTATTTCAGTTAGATGCCAAGGCAACGTTGCTAATTTTCTTTTAAGTTTTTAGGTTTAGGTTCTAAAAGTCTCATATTTTATTTCAGCTTTATTTCATTATTAATTATACCATATAAAAATATAACTATATAATAATTCTTTTTAATAGTTTTATTTACCAGTAACAACAATGGTAATTTTTTTAAAATAGTGACAGATTTATACATTTTGTGTTTTGTAATAGTTTTATTGTTGTTCCTTCAATTATTTTGTAATCCATATTTATTTGAGTAGGTCTTGATACCAGGAAATCTGTTCATATTTTCTGTGTATGACCTTTAAATGATCGATAGACAAAAAGGAAATAGAATTGCAAAAAATATTAGACAAAATATTTATAAAATTGTGACCATTCTAAATCATTGTTCAAACTAGTTTTGGTAAATGGTCATATCAGTGGTTTGTGACCGCCCTGTTCAACCTCATGGATAGCCTAATACTACTCACATTTATCTCAATTACCCCACATTGGTGTAAACATTCAGCTGCGCAGTAAATGTATCATAGATGACGGATGCGCCAGCAAATAAGCTGTTTCTATCAGCCCTGATCTGCCTTCTCTCCACAGGTGGCATGTGGATACGCACACACATTGGCTCTTACAGACGAGGGATTTGTTTACTCTTGGGGTGCGAACTCCTACGGGCAGCTGGGTACGGGCAACAAGAGCAACCAGGCTGTGCCCACCCTCATCAACATGGACAAGGAGAGGTGAGAT
Source organism: Romanogobio albipinnatus (assembly GCA_023566225.1). NCBI lineage: Eukaryota > Metazoa > Chordata > Actinopteri > Cypriniformes > Gobionidae > Romanogobio > Romanogobio albipinnatus. Next base: position 43,816,486 of record CM042247.1, on the reverse strand, counting down.
TCACATCGCGGCTTCACACCTGACTGATTTAGACAGTTGATATGGTGGAAATAATTTGCCTGTCATCATCTCACCTGGTTTTCTGTGCGGCTGAATACGTCTGGGTGACAGGTTAGACAGACTGGTACTATATTCATACCCTTAGTTCATGTCATGCATTTCCTTAACATTTAACAAAGACGCAATCAAATTGAGGGAGAAAAGTAGGTTAACTATGAACGGTTGAGGAAGCACTAAAGGAACTGTCATCACACGTGGGCGTCCACTCAAGAATTGTGGGAAACTGAGAGAGCTCTTCAGTTGGGACTAGAAAAAAAAGTCTGTTTAGTTAATAATTTATACTTGAACGTGGCTTTAAGCACTTTTTGATTCCAAAGGACAGGTAAAATATATATTTTTATGATTTATTTGATTGAAATTGACATGATTTGACATTTGAATATGACTGTATATAACATTCTAGCCCTAAAAACAACTGTCCAGCATTAGTTCATAAACCATTTCCTGGCATAAATGTGCGCTATTCATTGATTGTGATCCGCTTTGAAGCAGTCTGAACTGAAGCGCTTGTGTGAGCCTGTAGAACGCGCAACAGCACCGCATTGTCCAGCGGTTAGATCCGCACGTTACTATTGAAATGTGCGCATCTGTTACACAGGACATCAGTTCGTACTGGATCTCTTCCCTAATCTTTCCTCCCTAACATTTTCGTCTCGTTTTTATTTGTTGACAGCAGATTTTCCTCACTTTTTTTTTTGTCATCTATACTGGTTTTCATTTAGTTGTCTCGTTTTCGTCAGTGAAAAAATGTTGACGAAAATTATGCCACAAATTATTCGTCAACGAAATGAACACTGGTCAAAATAACAAAGAATGAATTACTGTATGTGGTGGATTTTTTCCTAGTTATTTTACCTTTTACCAATCAAAATGTCTTTTATCTTATGTATCAAATGTACGTAGAAGCTTTTCACATGCTTTTAATGATGTAACAACAGCTTCTGTGTCACCTGCAGAATGGTGGAGGTCGCTGCGTGTCACACCAGTCACACATCGGCGGCGAAAACACAGAGCGGTCAGGTGCTGATGTGGGGTCAGTGTCGGGGTCAGGCCGTGGCTTACCCTCACCTCACACACTTCACCAGCACTGATGACGTCTTTGCCTGCTTCGCCACGCCGGCGGTCACCTGGCATCTCCTGTCTGTGGGTAAGACAGAAATCTGCTTTCTCACTGCACACTAAAGCTTTGCTCTTGTTAATGTTTACAGCACACTTGTGTTTAGTGCTCAATTGTGATCGCTCACTAATTATTTGCTAAACAGTCTTGGAACCAACCGGCTCTGAGTAATACAGCATTTTAGTTGGGGTTGTGAGAGTTAATGTTAGGTTGAAAGCTGGCTAATGTTAGCTGACCAGCATGCAAAAACTCATCACTGTGGAAATTGGCATGATTCCCATTACTACGGTGCTCTGCACATGACATGCTCTGAAAACTAAATATCATGGCCACTAAATAAAAACAAGGCAAGGGAACGAATTGGTACTACATCATGTAAATACTGTATGTGTGAAAGGGGCTAATGTCAAGTTCAAGTAATGTCCCAATAAATCAGCATTGATGATGAATATAATCATATACACTGAATATGGTGTTATTGTTGCATACTGTTTTATAATGTACTACAATACACTGAGGAGAAAATTGGATCTGCCACTATTTGCACCAAGTATAAATAACATCTAACAACTATTTACACAACTATTTAGTGCAAAGAAAATACTGCTATTATACTGCTAAAATACTTTTTGTTGCTATTTACACTTCAAAATAGACACTTTTTGTCTTCTTATCAGTAACTTGTAATCAGTGCTTTACTGTCAAATATGGCTTTCTATGGGGCAATTTTGTTGTTACCTGTACTAATTGGTGCAATACAATATCACAACTTTCATATAATATAATATACACCGATCAGGCATAACATTATGACAGGTGAAGTGAATAAAACTGATGATCTCTTCATCACGGCACCTGTTAGTGGGTGGGATATATTAGGCAGCAAGTGAATATTTTGTCCTTAAAGTTGATGTGTTAGAAGCAGGAAAAATGTGCAAGCGTAAGGATTTGAGTGAGTTTGACAAGGGCCAAATTGTGATGGCTAGACGACTGGGTCAGAGCATCTCCAAAGCTGCAGCTCTTGTGGGGTGTTCCCGGTCTGCAGTGGTCAGTCTCTATCAAAAGTACTCCAAGGAAGGACCAGTGGTGAACCGGCCACAGGGTCATGGGCGGCCAAGGCTCATTGATGCACGTGGGGAGTGAAGGCTGGCCCGTGTGGTCTGATCAAACAGACGAGCTACTGTAACTCAAATTGCTCAAGAAGTTAATGCTGGTTCTGATAGAAAGGTGTCAGAATACACAGTGCATCGCAGTTTGTTGTGTTTGGGGCTGCATAGCCGCAGATCAGTCAGGGTGCCCATGCTGACCCCTGTCCACCGCTGAAAGCACCAACAGTGGCACGTGAGCATCAGAACTGGACCACGGAGCAATGGAAGAAGGAGGCCTGGTCTGATGAATCACGTTTTCCTTTTCATCACATTGATAGCCGGGTGCGTGTGCGTGGCTTACCTGGGGAACACATGGCTCCAGGATGCACTATGGGAAGAAGGCGAGCCAGCGGAGGTAGTGTGATGCTTTGGGCAATGTTCTGCTGGGAAACCTTGGGTCCTGCCATCCATGTGGATGTTACTTTGACATGTAACACCTACCTAAGCATTGTTGCAGACCATGTACACCCTTTCATGGAAACAGTAAAAGGGGGACCAACACAATAAAAGTCATAATGTTATGCCTAATCGCTGTATATGTGTGTAAGTGTGTGTGTGTGTGTGTGTGGAACCCAACTAGAACCCTCTGTCTCCTAACTAGACGCTTCACTTTGAAATGTATTGTTTTATGTTGTATTTCCTGACTCCTTTCTGCTCATTAGATGGAGATGACTACCTGACTGTTGCCCAGTCGCTAAAGCGAGAGTTTGATAGCCCAGAAATCTCTGATCTGAAGTTCCTGGTCGATGGCAAGTGTATTCACGTGCACAAAGCCCTTCTTAAAATCAGGTAACTTGAAACTTGCAATCAAATAATCTCCTAAAGCCCTTTGCCTTTCGTCTTTGTAGCCTTGTTTTTGGTGTATTAAAGGAGCTGTATGTAGGACTGTGGCCAAAACTGGTACTGCAATCACTTTCAAATTACTGTAGTGCGGTGTATCCCTCTACCCCTCCCCCCTGACTCGAGGTTGCCAGATAGGCTGCAGGATCCAGCGGGAACGTAGGCTGCTACGCCATGTCAGCGTTCAATATCAACAATGGCTATCACATGGTTGATTTCAGTCCCATCAGAAACGATTGAGAGTAACTAAATAACATTTGCAATGGTCATACAGGTCAACTTGCAGCATGTTTTATCCACTATATATACGAAGAAAGAATGAGGAATAATTTTTACCGAGGTAACGTTAGGCTACTGTCTCAAATACGTTTTCACATTGCCATAATAGGCGTGCTAATTGCCATAATAGGCGTGCTAATGTTGTTTTCATCAGCGTCTCAGCATAATGACAGAGAAACGGGCTCTGATAATGCATTACTAATGTTAGCAATGACGACTCGCCATTTTTATTTACCAAACAATTCCTTAACGTTACCTTTTCAATTCAATGACCCACCTCCTCCATCTGCGCTAACCTAACGTTACTTTGCATGAACATGCACAACTTTGTTCGACTGTCGTGAATATTTGAAATGTCCATTTACATTAAGTACAAGTTAGCCAAACATAGATGAACCTTACCTGTCCAGGAGAAAATTAGCAACGTTGGCGTCAGTCTTCAAATTCTTCTCCGTTTTCAGCCGTCTCCATCTTTCAAAGGCATCTCCTATACAAATCCTTGTTTTATTTCGGACACTGTCACAACGTTTTTCTGATTCATATCGAGGTCGTTTAGGTTTCGTAAAGTTAGACATTGTTTATCCAAAAAGTTTGTTGCAGCTGGGGTAACTAGCAGAGCTCTGCTGGCAACCCGAATGCAGAAACACTACTGACTTCGTGATTGGTAGATAGGTGGAGGGCGGCGCTTCAGGCATGACACAACATGTCAACATCAACATCAGTTGAGGGCTGCAACTTCAATTTTAAAATGACAATATCTTGGCCGGACAACTGTTGTCAGTGATATAAGTATTTGAAATTAACATGATTTCTTAATGTCTATTGACATATTAGGGCCATTTTATGATTAATTGAAATACATTTCTTACATACAGTTCCTTTAAGTAAAAATAGTTTATGATGTAAAAATGGTTTTCCTGTTAACCCGAGGGAGCTTTCTAATATTGTTTTTCCTAAGGTATATAAACAGCACCTGAAAATAGTGTGATTTGTCAACAGAAGATTTGTGTGTTCCCCTCCGGTGTCATTCCCATCATTAAATTTAGCACCCGTCACTGAACTTACGACATGAACATGTACAGACACACTCCTGACTGTACTGTTGCACAAGACGCATTGTTGCATAAGTATTACTCTTTGTTTCTACCGTCACTGTTTTACTATTTGGAACCATCTGTAGAGATGCAACAGGAATGCAAGTGAGGACAGGACGGACGGGACACTGCAAATTAGACATAATAATAATAAAGTTCCGGGTAAAAATTTCCCCTTCAAAACTGCCATGCTTGTGAGGTAGTGCTTTTTCAAAGTTCAGGAACTTGCTGTGGTGGGACTTGGGCACTAAACAGGCTGATTGGTTGAGTTCACACAGCATTTTATTTTAAGTCTGTTGCGGTGCGTGCAGTATGAGTTGTATACTATTCAAATCAACAATGGAGTTTAAAAAATACGACCGATGGACTGACAACAAGGTTCAGGCTTTATTAAGTTTATTTGTGGAGGACGAAATCCAGTGGGCTCTGGAAAGTCATGCACAGTCCTACATCACCAGACTAATCTTCACGGTAATTTAGACAACGATGGAAACGCAGACAGCTGCAGGTCCGGGGGGGAAAGAGTTCCTGGGGAAAAAGTTCCTGGGACAAATTGTTCCTGGTAATTTCGGTGGAAACGGGGCTATACATACTAGGGGAGTTTAACCCTTACTGCACACCCCCTATTTTGGCAAGTGGGGCATAAATGATGTTTTTAGAGAAGGCTGATATTTTATTTCCCTGTAAACACCTACTTGCAGTCAATTGTCTTAATGTCTGGTGACGTGAAATGCCACGTCCACACCAGCGGATAATATCATTCAGTTTATTCAGTTTTGTCATCTGCCGCTGAAATGCAGATCTCTTTAAAGCAGGATGGATTCAGATTGGCTTTAAGTGTTTTTATCGTTCATCAGCTGGAAAAATTTGTTCTGAAAGTGATTCAAACAATATCGTTTCTCTATGCCGTATTAGTTGTGGTGTGGACTCTGCTATTCTTCTATATTTAGAACAACTATATCTTTATTGTTCTAGTTATCATCCTTGGTGTAAACGGGCCTTTACATGGGTCAAAAACACAAAAGTAACTATTTACAGTGCATTCACAGCGCTTCACTTTTTCCACATTTTATGTTACAGCCTTATTCCAAAATTGATTAAATTCATTATTTTCTTCAAAATTCTACAAACAATACCCCATAATGACAACGTGAAAGAAGTTTGTTTGGAATCTTTGCAAATGTATTAAAAATTAAAAAACGAAAAGATCACATACAAGTAATCAAAGCCTTTGCCATGACACTCAAAATTGAGCTCCAGTGCTCCTTTTTCCACTGATCATCCTTGAGATGTTTCTACAACTTGATTGTAGTCCACCTGTGATAAATTCGATGATTTGGAAAGGCACACACCTGTCTATATAAGGTCACACAGTTAACAGTGCATGTCAGAGCACAAACCATGAAGTCCAAAAACTTGTCTATAGACCTCCGAGACAGGATTGTATCGAGGCACAGATCTGGGGAAAGGTACAGAAATATTTCTGAAGCATTGAAGGTCCCAATGAACTCAATGGCCTCCATCATCCGTAACTGGAAGAAGTTTGGAAGCACCAGGACTCTTCCTAGAGCTGGCCGCCCGGCCAAACTGAGTGATCGGGGGGAGAAGAGCCTTAGTCAGGGAGGTGACCAAGAACCCGATGGTCACTCTGTTTCTCTGTGGAGAGAGGAGAACCTTCCTGAAGAACAACCATCTCTGCAGCCAATCAGGCCTGTATGGTGGCCTGACGGAAGTAAAAGGCACACAACAGCCCTCCTGGAGTTTGCCAAAAAGCACCTTAAGAACTCTGTCCATGAGAAACAATTCTCTGGTCTGATAAAACAAAGATTGAACTCTTTGGCCTGAATGGCAAGCCTCATGTCTGGAGGAAACCAGGCACCGCTCATCACCTGGCCAATACCATCCCTACAGTGAAGCATGGTGGTGGCAGCATCATGCTGTGGGGATGTTTTTCAGCGGCAGGAACTGGGAGACTAGTCAGGATTGAGGGAAAGATGAATGCAGCAATGTACAGAGACATCCTTGATGAAAACCTGCTCCAGAGCACTCTGGACCTCAGACTGGGGCAATCTGTTCATCTAATAGGACAATGACCCTAAGCACAAAACCAAGATAACAAAGGAATGGCTACGGGACAACTCTGTGAATGTCCTTGAGTGGCCCAGTCAGAGCCCAGACTCCCGATTGAACATCTCTGGACAGATCTGAAAATGGCTGTGCACCGACGCTCCCCATCCAACTTGATGGAGCTTGAGAAGTCCAGCAAAGAAGAATGGGAGAAAATGCCCAAAAATAGGTGTGCCAAGCTTGTAGCATCATGCTCGAAAAGACTTGAGACTGGAATTGGTGCCAAAGGTGCTTCAACAAAGTATTGAGTATTGAGCTTTGATTACTTTTGTACATGTGAATATTTTTTTCTTCTTTTTTTTTCGGTCCTGTTTTTTCTTTATTTTTAATAAATTTGCAAAGATTTCAAACAAACTTCTTTCACGTTGTCATTATGGGGTATTGTTTGTTGAATTTCGAGGAAAATAATGAATTTGATCCATTTTGGAATAAGGCTGTAACATCATAAAATATGGAAAAAGTGAAGCGCTGTGAATATTTCCGGATGCAGTGTATTTACTAACAAACATACAGCTTGTATTTGTGAACGAATGCTTCTTCTGAGCTGAATGGTGGTTAAAAAGAAGAGATTTTTATTACAATAAATGGGATTTTAATAAAAAAAAAAAAACAAACAGCAAAAATAAGTAGCTTTAGTAAAAAAAAATGCATTTTGTGGTTGTGTTGGTAGGTGTGAGCATTTCCGAGCACTGCTGAACGAGACCGATGAAGAGGCCATAGAGATTCATCAGTTCTCCTATCTGGTGTATCGCGCATTCCTGGAATACCTGTATACTGATACCATCAACCTCCCACCTGAGGACGCTATTGGTAAACCACCCCCTTCATGCTGACTGCTATATCACACTCAGACATCCATGATCTGGATTCAATTCAACACAGATCTATAGATGTGTTTTAGATGGAGTCCAGCATGTCACACTGAAAGCCCCTAGATCAGCACTCGTATGCTGAAATGTCTTATTGATGTTGTTTGGTGTTTATGATCCTGTGATCATTTGCATTGTAAAGGTCTGCTGGATTTGGCCACATACTACCGCGAGAGCCGTCTGAAAAGATTGTGTCAGGAGACAATCAAGAGAGGCATCACAGAGGAGAATGCTATAACACTGCTGTCAGCTGCTGTCAAGTATGAAGCACGGGTGAGCGTGACACACATTCAGCCACATATCCATTCGGTTACATATAGGTCCTGTTCCAAACGCCAGTGATTAACATTAGGATGATGCTAAGCTAACAACTCAATACTCGAATGAAAACAAAAAATACAAAGATGACACATTTTCAGATCGCTCGTGTGAACTCGACTAACATATTGCAAAGCTAACGACTGAACCACATTCACAATTGATTCAGCAGACTTTGAAGTTGGCATATTACAGGGTTTTTTTTGTGCAATCACTAGGACCCATTTCTCAGTACTTGGGTCAAGCTCTTCACACAGTTCTCATAACCAACTTTCATATTGGCACAGCTGTTAATTTCACATTCAAAATGCACTAAAACTACCAAAACTCAATTTCATCTATAACACTAGCAAGGGAAAGAATGACACTCTCAACTGTTTATAATTCACTGCAGTTTACACGGTCCGTGTTTACACGGTGTTCCAAATGATTATGTGACACATTAGTAGGATTTCGGTACAATAAACATTCAGATTTTTATTTTTCAAAGAAAGCGTTTGTTTTATTTCAAGATAACTGGTATCATTCTCAGACAGGTTTGGTAAATAGTTTGCCAGGTCTACTTAGGTAAATGGAAACCCCACTTTAAAAAGCCTGTTCCACATTATTAAGCAAGTCAAAGTTCTCATGCAATATGGGGAGGAGGAAAGCTCTTTCTAAAGATGAAAAGCATGAAATGGTGCAATGTTATGCACCATATAAAAAGATATGGAGAAATCAAACAAGCACTTTCTTTGAAATACTAAAATAAACATTCAGGTTTATTGTACTGAAATCCTACTGATATGTCACTTGCATAGAGGTGTAACGATACACCAATGCCACGGTTCGGTTCACATCGCGGTTTTGGAGCCACGGTTCGGTTCGGTTTGCTGTGAGGGCAGGGTTCATAGCAGGGCACCAACTATAACAACACTAGATTCACTTTTAACTTAAAAATCAGTCAACAGGCTTTCATAGACATCCTAGGAAGTCAGGGAAGGTCTCGTTTTTTAAGTTTCGTTACAAGCAAAAAAAAGCAGTTAATATATGAAAATTCTGACATATAGCCCCTTTATGGGAAAAAACGCTGAGCTTGTGTCGTATGATAAATGAGCTTCTTTGGTTCTACCATATTTGCCGGACTATAAAGCTAGGAACATACCAAACCCACGCTGACCAAATAGTGGCGACGAAAGCAGACTGCAGAGTTGGCTCACGTTGGCTCACGTCAGCAGTGTCTGGGTCCAAAGTTGCCCTGACACACCAAGCCGACGCTCGACATCCGACGGCCAAGTGGCACATCCGTTCTGAGCCGGCATAAGAGTAAATAGCTTTCCGTACCAGCTGGTGGCAGTCTGGTAGTGTGTTTTCGTTATTCAAAGCGGCATATAGCTGCGAGAGGGCGCTCTATGCCGCTCCTGAAGCCTACCCCTGTAAAAATGAACTGAAAACCTGTTAACTGAAATATTAACTTAAAGACAACTGAGAAAGACTGAACACAAACAAAATGCCCCCCAAAAGAAAATCCTATTCTGCAGATTATAAACTGCTGGTAGTAATATATGCAGCTGAAAACGATAATCGAGCAGCAGAAAGAAAGTTTGGAGTGAGTGAGAAACTTGTGAGGGACTGGCGAAAAGCAGAGGTTACTTTAACTGTAGTGAAGAAAACAAAGAAAGCTAATCGCGGACTGAAAGCAAGATGGCCAGAGCTGGAGGAACGAGTGCACAGATGGGTGCTTGAACAAGGCTCTGCCGGGAGAGGCTTGTCAACGGTGCAGTTACGTCTCCACACCATGGTAGTTAGAAAGGAGATGAATATAAATGACTTTGCATGCGGGCCTTCTTGGTGTTACCGCTTCATGCAACGCAACCGCCTCTCTATGCGACTTCTTATATGTTTTTTTCCTCTTCATGACGCATTTTTTGACTGATGCGACTTATACTCTGGGGCGATTTATACTCCGGAAAATACGGTAATTGTGAGCAAAAGTTTTGTCACATCAGTGTGACGACATTTGCGTGTCAAATTAACAGGTTTATGTAGCCTTCACAGAGATCGCACTTCCTTTAAACAGGGATCACTGTGCGTGTCCGAGAGGGAAAGAGAGAGATGCAGTAGCACTGATTTAGACTCAAGCTGTTTGTGAAATTACAATCTGAAAGAAAGATTTCAAATGATTATTATTATTCACATTATGGGCCAGATTTACTAACAGCTTGCACCAGCGCAAACCCTCTTTTGGCATTAAAAACTACTATCAGGATTTACTAAAGACATGCAGTGATGAATTAGCGCTGGAAAGGCGTGGACAGAGTTATTTTTGTGGCTGACCTTATTGCATATGCATTTGTGAGAGAGTATTTAAATGAATCATGCAAGGTGATTTACTAAAGTTAGCGCACGTCAATATACTGGTGTTTGCGCCATTATTTACCGCCCTAAACCAGACGCTAACTTGCGCTGCTCTTGGTAGATTTGCATTGGTCAATATGCAAATGATCTTCTCACTCTAATTTGCCCTCTTTAGTAAATCTTGCCCTGTAAGTGCTCACAGTAAAGTTATGCACAATACTCACAATTAGAGATGCACTGAATCCAGATTTTTGGGGTTCAGCCGAATACCGAATCCACTGGTTAAGATTCTGCCGAATCCAAACCGAATACCGAATCCTACTCCCATCCTCAGTCCATTATCAAAGTAAACACATTAATGAAATAAACAACATCCACAGCAGTGTAGGGATGCTCATATTGCAAAATATGCTATGCGGTATGAAAATACAGCAGTAGTACAAGCTCCTGACTGGTGGAAAGCAAATGAAAGGCGCTTTCCTGAGGCTGGCCACTCTAGCGAGGCGTTATCTCTGTATTCCCGGGACACCAGTGCCATCTGAAGCCTTGTTTAAGGCTTTTCGAAGTGTGGTTTTGGTCAAGTTTACTAAAGTAAACATTGTCACGCATGTTCTTCTCGCGACTGTTTCCTGATGGTTTATAGAACAATTACCCCGAGTCGCCCTTTGTCATTTCGAAATCAATTTCCAACGGAGAGCATAGAAGGCGTGTGCACAATCAGCAAAGGCTCGCGCTGCGGAGACAGACGAAAGCATAAAGGCTTGAGAGGGTGTTTTCTGCCATGGGTTTAGCTGTCAACAGGCTGCGCTCCAGACTAACCCACATCACGTTGACTTAAAAAATTTACTTAAACTAAACATACAAGGTGAGGGTTGAGGTCGGCCTGCTATTTTTATTTGACCAAAAAAAACTATTCCGGTTCGGGCTGAAACGATTCATCAAGTTACTCGATTAACTTGATTTCCTCAAGGCAAAAACTCGAAGCCTCGTTACATTCCTATGACGCGCACTATACACGCAGGGATCTGATTCACACGGACCATTGTTCAATGTTCAGGAAGCACACCATAGCGCGCAATACATTTAGAATTTAGTCTAGATATGATGTTTAGCTTTGATGTTTTTAAGTAGTAAACGTATTCACGTTCAATTGCAAGAGAGTATAGCCTAAAAAAAAAGAACCCCTATTGAAAATGAATGTATGTATTTCTGCTGTACCAAACTGCAATGAATGAAGCAACTGGTCTGACTGGGGCGTCACTCTTCCTCACGCACGGCACACGTGAGCACACACACACACACACACACACACACACACACACACACACACACACACACACATAGCCTAATGGTAAATGCCGCAGGTGTAGAAATCTACATAAAACATATTTACTTTGATGTCAGGGCTAGATTACAGCATGAAACCTGTTGAGCATATTAATAAATTAAATTGTTTTTCCTCTTCGTTTTCGTGATGCATTATTTGTTTTGGTTGTTTAAAAACACCCCAAAAAATTAATCGATCAATTACGTGCTAGATTAATCGATTACAATAATGTGCAAATGTTTTAACAGCGGCTATTGTTTAGGGTCCTAAACATGTAGCTCGACTTGAAGCGCCTTCGTTTGACTGAAAGTACTGCCAAACAACACGTATTTTCACTTTCTCAGAGCTGACTGGATTCGAACGGTCCACCTAGTAAACACTAGGGGTGTAACGGTACACAAAACTGACGGTTCGGTACGTACCTCGGTTTTGAAGTCACGGTTCGGTACGAGTTCGGTACAGCAGATTTACAAAAATTGCTTTTTATTTATTTTTTATATTTAACAGTGGTTTACTGGGGAAAAAAAGTGTCTAGCCTTGAATGAATTAAATTATATCTAAAAGTTTATTTAAGATATTTCTGTAAATTATATAGGGATCCCTTACTTGCACATTAATATTAAAGATTAACCACAGAGCCCAAACTATTAGCCTAAATTCAGTTGCTATTTATTTTTAGGTATAATAATCAACACTCAAATAACACATTGTGTGCAAATATGTAAACTTCACATAAGGCAGTTTTTGCATTAACTCCTAAATCTAATTATAAAATAGTTTTTTTCTCCAAATCGTTGTTGAAATATAATAATTTATATACAGTGTGTGTTATTTTCATGACAGGTTTATTTAACATGCATGAAATAATCAAGACATCACTAACAGGTTCAGTAGAATATAATGAATATAACGGCTAATATAGAGCATATATTTAGCGAAAGAGTTGATTTCTCTAGTGAATAAAGTGTCTGTGGACACTGAATGACTGCCTGAGGTAAATGTGATGCTAACGTTACATGACATTGTTTAGTTCACAAGAAGTAATATTGAGGTCTTTCCACCGTTGAAACACTAATGTAGCGAATACACCACATATATACATGACAGTAAGTTGTAATGTATCCTCAGCATACCTTCAGATCGTCATTCATGTGTATTCTTTAGTAAGAGATGATCGATCGCCTTCACAGATGATCGCGTTCACGCGCGTGCGCGTCGCGCGGCCGCTTGAACTGTGATCAGTGACCTGTCACGCCACATAGAGCGTCAAAACGGCATTTATCGTTTGAATTTCGTGATAAAATGGACTGAATACTTAATATGTTCGAGTGGGAACTCGGATTGAAGTGTGTTCCGCGCTTACAACAAGCCGACTGTTAACTGTTAAAGATTACATTCATAACCGTTCGGTACACGCGTGCGCCGTACCGGAAGCCCTGTACCGAAACGGTTCAATATGAATACGTGTACCGTTCCACCCCTAGTAAACACGTTCCCATAATCAACGGCTGCGTCATTACGTTCGACCAGCGGAGCGCACGTAGTGCAAGTCTAGGGTTTGGTTCGGTGGAAAAAATTTCTAAGGTTCGGCAGAAACCGAACCCCGTCAAAAAGCCCAGCATTCGGCTGAATCCGAACCCGAATCCTGGATTCGGTGCATCCCTACTCACAATTCCAGAATACAATGTTCCCATGCAAAAGATCACCACACTAAGCTGTATCGACCCCCCCCAATAACTATAACTAAAGATAGCACACATATGATGTCTAAAAATGCTGTCTAGGTAGACAGATCGCTAGGTTTTGGAACAGAGCCCTAAACATGTACATATATTTGCGGTTTCATATATTATTCTGTAGGTCTTTGGTGGTGGTTCTCTTTCTCATTGAATCAGTCCGTCCGCTCTTCATGTACAGGATCTGGAAGAGTTCTGTTTCAAGTTTTGCGTTAACCACCTGACGGCCGTCACTCAGACGCAGGCCTTCGCCGACATGGACCACGATCTGCTGAAGAACTTTATCAGCAAAGCCAGCCGCTATGGGGCCTTCAAAAACTGACAGAGAGATGATGGAGCCTAGGCAAGTCTTCTGCTCTGGCTCTGCCACATCCAGGCATGTTATCTCAAATGCCTCCGATCTGGAGAGAGTTGAGCCAAATTCCTGTGGTTTGAGCGTGAAGAGCACTGGTTGTCTTCTGGGTCCCAGTGCCTTTAAATTGCATCCCCACCTGAAGCCCTACGCAAGCAGAAGAATTCAAGGCTAGTGTCTCTGGATTCAAAGGGATGAGACGAGTTTAAATAGATTGTAATGAAATAGATAAACAAACAAACACCTCTGAGGTGCTTTACGAGCAAGGGAAGCAAAAGGGAAGAACCATCTCATGAAGGAAATTGTTGTTGGAGAAAGAGTTGCTTTTCTGTTACTGAATTTGTTCTGGGTCAAGGTTACCGTCATGATGGCCTTTATAAAGCAGGCCAACAGCCGAACCTCCTGCGGAGTTTCAAAGATAAAGCTGTCATAGGATATCATGACTTTTTTTCATTTTCTTTTGGCATTAGAAGTAACTTTACACAGCAATATGTCATATAAGAGCGGTATAGCGTTATTTTTTCATTTTAGTATCTCATGACTTTGGCACCAATTTCAGATCCAACTAATGTCATTTATGTTATTTTTTACTGACAGTAATGTTACTTTTGATATGTTTGCACTCTTTCTGTGTAACAGTGTTATTTTGAATAGGTCAATGTCCGTGCTTCTGTCCAGTCATATTTTTACAACACGAGTGAATCTCCCCAAAACTCAAGAAAATGTCCAAACCATACTTCACCCCAAAATCAATAGGAAAAGATGATATTTATTTAATTAGAATATATTGGGAGATAATAAATAAATAAATGTAATTCATTTCTTAAATTTGGAGTGAAATATGAGTGGGACATTTCTTCATGGCACTCGCACATCTGCACTGCTATTGCTGGGAGACGGCGCCGTCTGGTGGTGATGATGCAAATCTAATCATGCCCATATTCTGTTAAATAATTCACTTTCCGTTGACAGCTAAGGATTTTCTTGTACCCAAAGTGAATCCAAACTCCTTTCAGATATTTTTTGTATCACTCATGAGAGCATCAGCCAACCAACCTAATCCTGAAATAGCACTTGCAACAACAAGCATGTGTTTTAATCCAAGGGTTTACAGTAAATTAAAGGGAGAGTTCACCCAAAAATGAAAATTAGCCCATGATTTACTCACCCTCAAGTCATCCTAGTGTAATGACTTTCTTCTTTCAGACGAATACAATCAGAGTATATTAAAAATGTCCTGGCTCTTCCAAGCGTTATAATGGCAGTGAATGTTGCTTCTGTTTTGAAGTCCATAAAAGTGCATCTATCCATCATAAAAGTGCTCCACACGGCTCTGATGCGTTTGTGTAAGAACTATATCCATATTTAAAACTTTACAAACTGTAATGGCTAACTGTGGTACGCGTGTCCACGAGAGACTGGCGTTCCAGTGTATGACGTAGGATGACGAACGCAGAAGCGCTGAGGATGGAGCAAAACTTGGTCTCTCGTGAACACGCATACGACAGTTAGCAGAAGTTAGAGATAACAGAACTCTGATTGTATTCGTCTGAAAGAAGAAAGTCATATACACTAGGATGACTTGAGGGTGAGCAAATCATGGGCTAACTTTGATTTTTGGGTGAACCATCCCTTTAAGAGGTGTTAATCAAGCACAACCTGAGCGAGCGCTTTCACTCTCTCTCCATGTGTTCTTGAAGGTGAGTTGTTACAGTCTGTTCATATTTGTTTACACACAGTCAGGGGTTTCTGTTCTGTTGTGGATACATGATTTCCTTCTTTTGCAACCCCGTCACTGAGGGTCAGAACCGCTAACCCTGCCCGATTGCCAAGAGAGGGTCTGTTAAATGTTCCCAGTGGTCATTAAACACTTGAATAATCTGTTTTAAGATGATACCAAACTGCTTGCTTTCCTTTAAGCAAATGTCATACAGCACTTTGAATATTTAAATAAATGTCCTTTGTTGAAACAGATGTGCTACGTAACTGTTTTGGTAAAGTTGTAATTACAAATATAACATTGTAATACAAATATTGCACTTGTTTCTTTTTTCCACTTTCATTTTTTACAAGTTATATATTCATATATATATATATATATATATATATATATATATATATATATATATATATATATATAATACACACATTTTAATATGTTTTTATTGAACACACTTTGACTAAAGTCCCATTTACATCAAGGACATTAATAAAACTACAATTAAAAAGTTTTAAAAATGCTGTATGTTTTGTTTTTTGACTGTACTAAATAGCATAAAAATACCATAATATGTTTGCAGATATTTAGGAAACATACTTGTTTCTCTGAAAAACAATGCTACTGCCAGTTATTCTACATTGAAATGTGTTGTGTCGGAATGTCTGTTTTTATTTTGGTCTGTTTGATCCCGCCCACTGCCAACTTACACAATAGTATTTCAACACCCCGAGTTGGCAGTTGGAGGAAAACACAGCGTACTGCAGCCATGGAAGCAAGCAAACAATTTGGGTCAGCGATCACAGATTCTGGCTGACCTAAAAAGCCCTGACAATAAAAACATTGCAAATGTAGTTTAGCTGGTCAACTTACAGCCTAAGGCTCGTCTCTTTCCATTGTCAATTGCGCTCGTTCCTGTTCCATATACAGTTTGTGCGATAAATGCTGCGTGCTCAACCTGGTAACCCGCATTAGGAGGAGGGGGCGGGAGAAACAACTATCTCCAATATTTTAAATTTGGACTGCAGTACCCATTTGAACCGCTAGCTGTCAATATTACATACTGCACCTTTAAAGGTGCTCTATGTAAGTTTTTGACTGTACTAAAGCATAAAAATACCATATGTTTGCAGGTATTTAGGAAACATGCTCACATACTCATCTCTACGAAAAACAATGCTACAGTTATTCTACATTGAAATGTTCCCTGTCGATATGTCTGTGTTTTTTTTTTTTGGTCTGTTTGGTCCCGCCCACTGCCAACTTGCCCTATAGTAGGCGGAAAACACAGTGTACTGCAGCCATGGACGCCAGCAAACAAACTGGGTCAGAGATTGCAGATTGCAGATATTCGCGCCACGTTAACCAATCAGGAGCTTTCTCTAGTAGTGACAATGAGGACAAAATCATATGTGGATACCCGGAGCTGTACTATACATCTACATACTTTATAGAAACAGGACTAAAAAGGATCTTGCTTGGAAGAAAGTGAGTGAGGAGGTCAGACAATCTGGTAAGTTGTAAAAAATGCTCTTTACTCAATTTGAGCTATATATATAGCCTATTGAGACTACAAGCTAGTTAAAGCCGGCAAATTGAGCTTATTGGCCGTATTTTAAAACAATCCATGTCAGCCATTTCGCAACGAGACGAGCCGGCTGGCAGAAGCCCCTCCCATGACGCGAATTTGCGTCTGTTGTGAAGTGAATGTCCTGCGCGAATGAAACGAGTAAACTCAAAATGTTCAAGTGTCCAACTACGCACGAATAGCGCAATTTATTTGCGCAATGTCTGGTGTGAACACACCATTAGACCGTTTTCTAACACTCCACGCTATATTAAAACAATTTAAAAATCATAATATAGCATATATTGCTATTATTTATAAACCTACACTAACACAGGAGAACACATCAATGTTTCTAAATAAGCAAATTGTTGTCCACAGAAATTTTTAAATAAAAGTTTTGATGTCCTCATGTAGTCTAGAAATCTGGACGCAACCTAGCGGCAGCAAACCTAATTTGCAGCCAGGGCGTCTAGCAACTCTGTTGGCTTGCGAGCTGGAAAAACCAGGCCAATCACATCGTGTATAGAGTCGGTGGGCGGGCTTAACATAATGACGGCAGAGTTGCGGCAGTTCCGCGTGCTTCTTGAAAACAAAGAAGCTGGTGAACAGCGGCCTTTCGAAACGGCTTTGGCCGCGACTCTGGAAGACTTGAAGCTTTTCTTTGAGAAAAGAACAAAGAACGGCACTGAAGTCATTCTGAGGAAAGGAAGATGTGTTCAGAGTTTTGCCGACCGGATACGGCGAAAGTTTAATCTATCAACTCACTCCGCTTCACCTTCTTCGTTGCTCTGGTTGGTTGTAGCGCTATCCTATTGCATGCAGAGGGAATTTGAAAGACAGCCGTTTATCCCGCCCCTCGGATTGAGCCCTGCCAATGGTGAGTTCCCAGACCCAATCACCTCATGTTCTTGTTCAAGAAATGGCTGTAGCGGCTGTAGCATTTCTATCGCAAAGAAGTGGCCAAATATTTAATATTAGGTGGACATTTTAATTAAATGTTATTTGGCCAATATCAGTTTGGATCATGCTGTAAAGTGTAACAACAACAATCGCCAGGTCGTTGGCGCCCTCTGCACTGGCATTTGTTATAATATTGATTGTTTATATTATGTATTTTAACAGTGTTGTTCAATAAAACCATAAAATGACTTGCTTTTGATACTTACTTTGAAATAATTATTGTATATTTATTTTGTATTTTAAGTCATTTTAATGCTATTGTTTACTTAGGTCTACAACAAATTAAATCTGATTCAGCCAGCTGCGGCTTTTATGAGAGTGCCAGAGTTTACATAGACAGCACTACACTCCATTACTGAAAACAGCAGCTTGGTCTGTGTTTATATAGTGATACATCGTAATCTTGTGAAGGCTGAAGCTGCCTGCCCGGCTGCTTTGTACACGACAGCTCGCCGCTGGGTCGGGGGGGCTGTTTATATAATGTAAGTAAGTGGCTTAAGCAATTTGAGCTGTATACCAGCCAGGTGGACTGGCGGAGTGGGTGCTCGCCACTGAACACATCATGCTCCAAATCAGGATGCCGCTGCTTCTTCCTCTGTGGCTCAGGGGGAGCCGAATTTGGGGGTCAGACCCTTGTTTCTCATGATGGCTATTTGCCCAGGCAGAAGCCAGGCACGGCCCAAGCCGAAGACACTTGGAAGCTCGAAGGGTCTTGCGCAAATCGAACTAGGCTTAATAGTCAGTTTGGGTTTATTCTCCACCGGAATGCACAGGGGGATCATCAAAGCGTATTCTGTAATCTGCTTTTAGTAGGGGTGTAACGATTCGTTTTAATAACGATTCGATTCGTATCACGATTTGAGGTTGTCGATACGATTCAAGGACGATATT
This sequence comes from Romanogobio albipinnatus, assembly GCA_023566225.1. Classification (NCBI taxonomy): domain Eukaryota; kingdom Metazoa; phylum Chordata; class Actinopteri; order Cypriniformes; family Gobionidae; genus Romanogobio; species Romanogobio albipinnatus. Next base: position 43,797,744 of record CM042247.1, on the reverse strand, counting down.
GGTTCATTTAGAACGATACGATCCGAAACGATTCAGTGACTTGAAATCGATTCAGTAACTTTTTAGCCAAAAATTGTGTGACTGAAATAAATATCTGGATACTGGTCAGTGCAGGTGAAGTTTCCTAGATTCCTGTTGTTTCTTGTAAGGGAATCAGGTATCAATTAATTATGGATATAAACAAACAAGTAAACAACAATTAATGGCAAATGCATTCAAATTTTATTTGAATAAAGTGCAACCAACAGTTTAGGTTGAATTAACAGGAAGTTAACCTTTTCTGCTCTCATTTTCAATATTTAATACATTTTCAATAAAAGCACAGTAAGTGCAACCAACATTTCAACAGTAGGTTAACCTGTTTCTTCTGCTTTTGTTATCCAACATATTAATATTACAATATTAATATCAAAAATAAAGTGCAACTAACTTCTCTTCAGGTTTAATTAATAGTAGGTGTACCTGTTACTTTTGCTGTTGTTTTTCAACATTAAAATAATACAAATACAATATTAATATAAAAAATAAAGTGCAACCAACATTTCTTCAGGTTGAATAAACTGGCTGAACCTGCTACTACTCTCAGTTTAACAAACAAACAATATTTAACAAAAGATAAAATGTAACCAACTACTCTTCAATGACTCTACATATTTCTTTTTCAAAAATATCAACATCAGTGGCGGCTACTGGTCTGTCAGAGAGGGGAAGCTCATTTTCGGCCTACATCATAAAATTGTCTATTTATTTAAAAGTAAATTCTGCCCTACGTTCCTTTTCAAGAAAGTTTCACCCACGACGCTAGCCTAGCCTACTAACGTTATATGAATGAATGAATGAATGAATGAATGAATGAATGAATGAATGAAGGAATGAATGAACGATCTAAAAAAAAATATATTAAACTCTGTAAAACTGAAACAAGGAATGTGGTGTATAATTGTGTGAAATGTATGATGAAAATCAAGCAATTTCGCCAAGCAAATATCAAAGAAATAGGTTGCAGCAGTTTTTATTTCGACTGAACTTGAGAAATCCGCGATGGGACTGAGCGCGAATAGCTTCAGTGATTCCTTATAGTACAGAATCGCTGTCAGTCAAAGGGAGATGCAGTCTATCGACAGACCCTCCAATCATCACGCAGAAGCTTGGAGTCCGGGCCAGCCCACTCCCCATTCACCCCCAGAGACGCTGAGCGTCCGTGGGCGGGACATAATCGCAGCGTTTATCCAATGACCGTCTAGTTTCGAAGCGCTTAAAAAAAAGTTCACAGCAGCCCCATTGAAGTCAATGGACGCTGGGCTTCAATAGGGAAATGCACTGTGACGCTGCGGGAATGTATGAGAAGGAAATCGAGTCAGCCGACCTGCTATATGTAACTGATTCTGAACGAACTCGTCTTTGAGATGAACGCATTTTTAGTCAATAAAATGTTAATACAATAGTACATATTTGACCATTAATTTTGTGACATTATAAGGGAAGCCGAGCTTCCCTTGCAGTCTTAAAAAAATCGCCACTGATTCAACATGATCTGACCGCAGAACACTTCTCTGTACGTTCACTATGTCGCCAGCAGTACTACAAACTCGCTCTGCTGGCACACTGGTCCCAGGAATGCACAGGTAACATTTAGCAAGGGTTGAAAGTACAGGTAGCTGTTTCTCCTGGTGGCTTGATAATTTCTCGCTGGTTGGCTTCTCCTCTGCCATCCGCCGCTATGTTTTGTTTTCTTAGCGCTGCTGCGTGCGTTGATGTCACAGATAGGCAGAATGAATCGAGTAACGTTTAACGCCGTTATCATTAAAAGTGCTAAGAAAAAACATCCATTTAAAGTCTGACGTGCTTAAATCCAATGCGTTATTTCCTATGATCGATACAATCGATTGATTACCTTTTAAAACGATGTTAGATCGATATATGTCGTCCGGAAGGCCAACTTGCCGAGCACAGATCGATGTAGTTAGATCGTAGGAAAATAAATCGATACATCGATGTAGTAGATGAATCGTTACACCCCTAGCTTTTAGTGATGAGTCAACAACGAAGGCTTGAGTTTTTGCAAAGAAGGAAAAAGATTCTGAGGAAATGCTGTTCAACGCTGCATTATAGGGGAAGCCAAACACAAAAATCTGGGACAAAATCGCACGGTATTAGAGTTTGCGTCAGTGGACTAATGGTGCGTTCAAGTCATGTTGTAAAGATCGTATTTACAAGATGAACGCCACCACGAAGTCATAAATACCAGTGGGAAGTTCAGGATTTTCTTTAAGCCCCGATCTGTACGAGTTGGGGGCATGTCAGTGAGAAACATGGCGGAATCAATGGATGTAGTGCCACAAAGTAAGCTTGCATTGTAATATAACAATTAGCCTAATATATAACGATACACTTCACAGTGGCTTCATAGATTCATTAAAAACGTAAAAGATTCAAACTCATCTGATGCGCATTCTTTGTTCTTCATTTTCTCTAAGCAGAGTTAACAAACCTTGCTGTATTTTCGTGAAATTCATTAAAAGAAGGTACACTGCCATCTTGCTCCGACCAAAGAGACTTGAACGCACATGATGTCGTAAACACGACTTCTCACCTCGTAAATACGAACGTCCCAGGAGGACTTGAGCGCACCATGAGACTCAACAGCGCATGGAAGATGTGTTTTAGCGCCACCTAGTGTTGTCAAAAGTACCAACTTCGGTACCAAGGTACTGAAATTTAAAAAATGTAACTTGTGCGGAATCGTAAACGCCTCTGATTGACCATTGTGTTCACGTGCTCATCGGATGTGTCTGTGATTGGCTACAAAGATCAACGCAGGAGAGCGTTTGAAAGCACACAGAAGTGTTTGAAAGTGTTTTGAAAGCACAAGCAGACGGTCCTGCTTTCAAACGCTCTCATGTGTAAGTGTGTCTAAGTGCTCGGTGAAGAGGGTCATTGATGTATATTTGCAACATGCTTTTGAAGCGCTGATCATTGTAGCCAATCACACTTGATGAGCGCGGGAGCACAATGTTGATTCCGCTCAAAGCGTCAGTGGGTCACACAGCTTAACTTACTAAAACCAGTGGTGTGCCAAAGAGTGCATATGCGAGATGACCTACAGAAATATTTCTGAAATAATCAGCTAATATTTCTCTGGCATGTAGTGCTGTCGAATTCATGCCTATACAGTCCCTGACAAAAGTCTTGTCGCTTGTGTACAAATTGACCTGAAGTGCCGCTGAAATATATTTCTAATCAAGATTTTTTTACAAGAAATGGCTCATTTTAATCCCAACAGCTTTTGTAATAATTTTTCAGTGAAAAACAAAACTGTAAAAAAAGTATTCTAATATTCACAGCTTGGTAAAGCCCATTGAGTCAATTTTTGCAAAGACATAAGTGTTGTCGCCTTGTCATATGAGCTTCACCTGTGACTAATAATGGATCAATTAGGTCTCAGGTGTGTATAAAAAGAAGCCCAGTACACTAGACCTTCACATCAACTGCAACTAGACCTCTGCAAACATGCCTAAGATTCACCCTGAGACTAAAGTTTTGATTATAAAGAGGCTGAAGACCAGATCCACTGCTGATGTGGCAGACACCTTCAATGTGTCTCAACGTCAAGTACAGAGGATAAAAAAAAAGATTTGAAGAGACTGGAGACGTTTTTTGACAAGCCCAGGTCAGGCAGACCCCGCAAGAAAACTGCTCGAGAGGACCATTTGTTGGCTCGAAAATCCAAGGACAGCCCATTTTCCACTGCAGCATAGCTCCACGAGACCTGGTCACCTGAAGTCCCTGTGTCCACCAGAACAGTTTGTCGGATTCTGTCTCGAAATGGCCTCCATGGTCGAATCAGTGCCCAGAAGCCAGCACTAAACAAAAGACAATTGAAAAACCGTGTGGCATTTGCCAAGGCCCACAGCCTGCTAAAAGGATGGACGCTGGAAAAGTGGCAGAAGGTGGATTTTTCAGATGAATCTTCTGTTGAATTACACCACAGTCGCCTACTAGAGACCTACTAGAGCCCGCATTGATCCGAGATTCACCCAGAAAACAGTGAAGTTTGGTGCCGGAAAAATCATGGTCTGGGGTTACATCCAGTATGGGGATGTGCGAGAGATCTGCAGGGTGGAAGGCAACATCAATAGTCTAAAATACCAAGAAATCTTAGCTACCTCTTATATTCCCAACCATAAAAGAGGCCAAATTCTGCAGCAGGATGGTGCTCCATCGCATACTTCCATCTCCACTTCAAAATTCCTCAAGGCGAAGAAGATCAAGATGCTCCAGGATTGGCCAGCCCAATCACCAGACATGAATATCATTGAGCATATGTGGGGTAGGATGAAAGAGGAAGCATGGAAGACAAAACCAAAGAATAATGATGAACTCTGGGAGGCATGCACGACTGCTTTCTTTGCTAGTCCTGATGACTTCATCAATAAATTGTATGAATCCTTGCCAAACCGCATGGATGTAGTCCTTCAAGCTCATGGAAGTCATACAAGATATTAAATGTGGATCTCACAGCACCACTACTTAATTTGCTGACGTATTTTTGTATTTGCAGTAAATTTGTTCAATTTCTGTATAGGCGACAAAACTTTTGTCTTGCCAAAATTTGACCTTTCTGTCTTGATTAAATGATAAATCTTTTTTCAGTGAAACTAATTTATTTCAGTGCATTAAACATAATTTGGGAGGGTTTTAGCTTTTCATATGAGCTATTTCTAACACCAATTGATTAATTAAAAGTCAGGTTAATAGCAGGTGTTTCTACAAAATAGATAAGCGACAAGACTTTTGTCAGGGACTGTAGAGAAGGAAACCCTTTCTAGGCCCTACCCAGTGTGATTTGAGTCAAAGCATTAGTCCAGTTGTTGGATGAGAGAGAGATTAGTAAGGAATAATTGACGACAGGCCATGAATTATTAGAAAAATAGTTCATTATTTTCTAACAACAGCCCGGAGTCAATTATTCCGCTTATACTATGGTTACTCACAGAGAGAGAGAGCGAGAGGGGGCCCTATTAGAGGATACACTCACAGTGTGGATGAATCGCATTTGTGTGAAGACCCAGGATCTATTGAAGAGAACGTATGCAACTCCACTTCGCGTCGTGACCGCATCACCACCTCGGGGGTGCATTATTTTTCTAATGATTCAACGGCCCGTCGTCAATTTTTAAAAATTAATTAATCAATTATTAAAATTTACTTTAGGAAAATGGTCTGTCATGTTTTTTTTTTAGTCCTGTCATTTCCGTTATTACAGTTACCTATGCGACGTGATATGGAACTGTAATGCGGTCAATTACGTTAGTTGTGCGTTTCCCAGAGAATAATTGCACACCTCAGAACGTTCATCAGCCAATCAGATTCAAGCATTCAACGGCCCCGTAGTATAATTTGTAATAAACACTTCAAGAATCGGTCCAGCAGCAGAGGAATATTATTCTGAACTGAAAGCGGCACGGGTTGATCTTTGGTTGACCAATCATTGGAAAGGGTCGTTTCACGAATCATGCTCGCCCACACATGGAAATAGAAAATTCAAGCCATTTATCCATTTTCTACCCAGGAACCTTAAAATATAAAAGATAAAACCGAATTCACGTTTTTTTTTTTTTTTCATAAAAAAAGAAATAGAAAAACTAAAAACAAATAAACACAACACGGACCTAAACAGAAAGTTATTTTAGCAATGCTATTTAACCTCTTATCTGTCACCGTCCCACAGGTGGGACGCCTGGTGCTCTTTTTTTGATCGCCTTTTTTTTCCGTATCATATATTTTAGTAATTATCATAAATTAGGGATCATTTGAAAGCTTACAAACTCAAAACTCATCCTGTGAAAACCGTTTTGAAATCGGACATTGTGTTACCATGGAAACGTTACTCTAAATTATTCTAGTGGGCTCCTCCCCTAGTGGGCGGTGTCATGTTTCATATCACAACAATTATTTGAACTACTTTATATTCAAAATCTTTTCCAAACTTGACAAAACACATATCGTCGGAAAGTCTCAAGGGTCCATATTTGGTGACCGTTTTGTGATGGAAGTGATATTTGGACAGAAATTTACAGGAAAATGCATCAACAAAACAATAAATGGAATTTCAATGACACCCGGTGGCTATTTGTGGTACAGCACCCTAAACAAAACCTCATGGGAACTTAAATTTTTGTGATATCAACTTCAAATTTGGAACACAAATTGGTTAGACATATGGCTTTGATTTTATAGTAATTTTAGAGTAAATTATTTTTTGTAAAATATATATTTTATATGAAATAAAAAATATTTAGTACAGTATTTTTCATTTACAGTAAATTTAAACTTCCATAACTCTTTCATACTTTCATATTTTGAATTGCTTATCAGCAATAATCTGTAGAGTGTCGTCTTTAAAACTTTGGTCTATATTCCAAAGCATTCTTGAACTACAGCCCTTTAAGTTTGGATAGTGCATTATCAAAAAGGGGGGTGACAGTTAAAGGGTTAAAGTAAAAAGGTCAGTCTTTTCAAACAAATCTGTATTTAATGTAGGCTATATTATATGCATCTTTTTATTATTATTTTCAGAAAACAATATTTAATCGAATATTAAACGCTTGTAAGACCTGTTTTGTGCGCGTGCCTGCCTGTGAGTGGCGCTCGACGCACGGTTTACAAACAGGTTGTGTCTTAAAACCTCGTGTGCTACCTAGACAGCATCTTAGGCATCACAAACGCCTTCCGAGACAACGGGTTTTTTGGAGCTCATAGATGCGCCTAGCATTTTCTCCAGAATGCCGCTGAATTGGCGCAACAACGTGGAAAAACCAACGGCATTGTGCCCTAAACGCTTGTCTAGGTAGGAAAGTCTCTAGGTATGGGGACACAGCCATAGTTCGACACTTCATTTCTCACCGTTCATCCCTGTGATCAGCATCCTGTCGTGCACGCCTGGCTCTCCTCGTCCGCTCGTCCTGGCGATGCTGCGCGGAATCAAACACTCGTTCTTCTGCGTCAGGCGCGCGGCGTCTCCTCGCGGATGCTGAAGATCTGCAGGTAAGACTGTGTGTGTGTGTGTGTGTGTGTGTGTGGGTAATGCGATGGAGCTCACTGAGAGCATCACATCCACCTGCTGTCGTGTGTGTCTGCAGCAACACTCAATGTGTGCTTCTATCACAAGCTGTTCATCCTGCGGTCGAGTCTCGCTGGCGTATTTTTCATTGAGCTCTCAGACACTGCATTAATGAATGAGCGGATGCTTTAATTCATTATTAATGCATATTTATATGATGTGGAGTCTGTTATTATAGGCCTACTATCATTATTTTTGGGTGATTTTGTGCACGAGTTTATAATAGTTATAATCTGATTTATTCTTATTATAGGTACTAGTTACATGATATTAGCTACA